>JALDNG010000083.1:1222500-1246872 GCA_024349245.1 Neodontobutis hainanensis | reverse complement strand
GGGACCAAAGTATGAAATCACCTGGACCTACTGTTCCCTTTTCAAAGCTTCAGAAAACCAAGCACCTATGAAGAAATAGAACAAAGATGTTATAGACTTTTGGCATGTACTGCTAAATAAAAACATTTACGTTGTATATAAAATGGAGAAATGAGTTGAGAGGAAAAACAAGTGTCTGCTTTACGTTCACTTTATTTAAAAGCCATCCATCAAAAACAAAAGGGACCCATTTACCACTGTGCTGCATATTCATGAGAAATCTCAGTCCTACTCCAGCCAACAATTTAACCAATCACCCCATCCCCCCACTGTTGCGCCAACAAAACAAAGACTGGTATCTCTTCATGCTGCAAAAGCCAAGTGCTGTGTTGTTACTGATAACCTTCGAGGAAATTTACGCAAAACCCGCAAACCCCGACGCCAGCTCTTGGCATCGCAGCTCTTGGCATCCACAGTGTGTCCACAGCAGTGACAAATTACGACAGGCATTTCCTCTGGAGCGGCCTGGAAGAAACATGGCAGCAGCTCTCAAGCCTTAAAGAAGTAACACACATTGATTCAATAAAATATGGTTTGAACAGCTCAATATTCAAAGCTCATTAAAGGCAACACAAAATATATCCAGGTGAGGACTAAAGAGAGATGGGAGATGCAGCTTCTCAGAGATCCTGAATATTCTGCCTTTGATGGTATTTAGTTTATTGCCATATGTTCTCTCTTGGCTATGTATTTTTTATTGGCAGCTAAAAATGCATTCAGACTCTAACGTGGCAACTACCAGCACTTGAACATCTGTGGACGTTTGAAATGAAAGACTTTCCAGTGGAATACTAATGGTATTTACAGTGGAAACAATGTGTGATTAGTGCAAACACACAATATAATGCAGGCCAAATGAACAGCTGCTGTCCCATTTGTACAGTCTCATAGTCACAAAAGTGTGCAGACAAAAGCCAAACCAATTGTGTTAATGGAAAGAGGATTTATGGCAGTGCTTGACGCCGTTGGCGGTTTGTGCTGCGATTAACACGGCGCAGCACTACACAGGGGCCGCCCAAGAGGTGCCCCTTCAGCTGCTGTGTCTTTTCATTAGCTCCGTACACAGAGCCCTGGGAAGAACACGTGCCAGTATTGGTTACTTGCTTTGTTTCGATCATGTGTGATGCTCTTTTATGATTCAAATGTGCATTGTTTGCTATTTTATAAGGGAAAAGTGTATAATTTAATCTATTTCTGTAATCTTTAACCTGCCGGGATTCACAGTCACTCCCTAAACTCCGAAACATGATGAGCCTGGGCATGAGCGTGACAATGCATTACAAAGGCATCTCTAACTTTTGGCCACATGTCCTGCTCCAAAATGACCAAAAGAAGAGGAAGTGGACTGAGGCTTGAAACCCCTGAGAGAAACAAAATCATAACAGGGAATAATTTAAGGAGGATATGATGACAAATGTGCTCTTTCTACTTATCTTTATGTAGGACTTCCTATTGTTCATCTTGCGTTTACCATCAAGTAACCTTTACAATAATCTTTAAATTTATTTTTTGTTTTAAATCTCTTTAGTCACTGTTGAAGAACATACATTATACCTACTCCTTTACCCAGAGGAAGATTTCACCATGGAACTTCATCACTTTTAGTCTTGTTTATAACTTATCCATTTGTTTTATGCTTTTTGTTAAGCCTCTACTGTGATGTACCTTTATCATCAACTAAACATGTATTGCTGGTCTGTCACCTTTCAGATGTACAGCAACAATAGAGCATGTTCTTGTTAGGCAGGCTATTTTTGTTGCCAAGACCTTCTCATACCTAACTCTGAGGATTACAGATATCAGATTTATCTTATCTCAGATGCCATCTAAATCCACTTATCTGAGCTGAATCAGTGCATTGCATTTAAGCCACAGTAAGCTGACTCTATAAATAAAGTCTCTTGCACATTTATTATAAGAGCCAAGACTTTCAAATATGCTCTGTAATGGCCAGCTCTAGTGTTTTTGTTTACACTTGATGTATGTCTGTCCATATTAAATAATATCAGTTCAATCAGTTAAACATTTTTCAGGAGTGTGGACTGTGTACAAAGTATAATTTATTTATGTATGTACAAGTTTACTAATGAAAATGCTTGTTTCCTTGTACCATTCTCCAACTTTGTAAAAGAAATTTAGCAAAACACAGACCAGGCATACAAAATATTTTGTTTTGTTTGGTGATTATCAGGTGTATTTTTTTTTATTATTAAAACTATAGATAACAGGCTACCATTGCACAAAATATAGGCTAATTATAAAAAATATGTGCTCATCAAGAAACTGATTTCGTTATTTCTATAAATTTTGCCATTTGTGACATGATACCGCTGCATATTTAATGATAGAAATCTGGTTGTCAATTTCCTGAAGCCTTCTGACTCGTCACTTTTAGTTTTTTACTCTACTGTGAAAAAGTTTTATTAATAGGCACAATGCCATAGCCACAAGAGATGAGGTGGTAACTGCATTTACATGTGGATATATATATATATATATATATATATATATATATATATATATATATATATATATATATATATATATATATATATATATATATCAGATGGCTACAGGAAAATGGCTACAAGATTTCTATCATTAAATATAGCCTACAGCAGAGATGTCATGTCACATCTGCCAAATGTCAGAGAAGAGAAATAATGTGAAATGAGATTCTTGGTCAGCGGATCATATATTTGTTATAATTGGGCTATATTTTTTGTAATGGTAGCCTGGTAGCTATAGTCTAAAAATACTCCAATAATAACACCAAACATGTCAATAGGCTACTCCAGTGCAATTATTTGCCTTTTAAATGACGTAATTATGCAGCGCTAATCGTTTGGCCCAAAGCTTTAATTTTGATCAGAAGTGGTTTCTGTTTACAGCCGACGTTCTTTTTCTAAATTTCTTTTACAAGGTTGGAGAATGGTACAAGGAAATACCCTAAAAACTGATATACTTCATAAATGGACTAAGTGTGTACTCACCTCAAAATAGCACTCTGCATTTGTCTATTTTTAAATAGATATTTTAAATTACAAATAACACAGTGGAATTTCTATTACGTTCTATCCACATTGGACAGCCTCCCGGCACAGTTTCTTCCATGAGAATTGCAATCTTCAAGATAGTGACATGATTTTTACTGCTGTAAGAATGTGTATGATGTCTCGTCAGGCAGATCTTGGTTTGACAGTCTTTGATGAGGAAGCACAGGTCATAAAATGATGTATGTATAAATCCATGTAAGCAAAAGGCATGGATCTTATACAGTGCTTTTCTACCCAGTAGGCACTTAACATGTTTCACATTAAGCTTCCATTCACACACTCCAGTGTCACAGCTGGAAGACAGGTGGGTTAAGTGTCTTGCCAAAGGACACGATGACAGTATGAACTGGGGAGACTTTTTTGCGCTGTTTTTGGTGCCTAATGCACCAATTTTTATAAAATGTATTATTTTTTCTAAATTCTCTTCCACAGGGTCTATTAGTTTTAAACGTTTCTGATTTAAATACTAAAACAATGTCAGATTGAGGGATTTAACTTTTTTCTGACCAGTTTTCCCCAGCATTAAATGAGGGACAAAACTTTTTCTAGCTCTCAAAACTATGACGCCTTCATTTTAACCTTAACCTTACTGAATTATAATCTGACAATTTCCGTACAATGACAGTTTTTTAAGCATTATTATGTATTATTGGCCTCTTATCAGTCACTGTTTGCTCTGACAAGTGCTGGGGAATCGCACTTACTGTAAAAACTGGAGCTGGATTTAGTTATTTCTGTTAAACCCAGGTGAGTACTGAGAGAAACAAAGTGCCACATTGTTAAACTCGCCCCCGACACGCTCCAATCCAAACTCACAGTAATCCAGAGAGACGAAGATTGGCTCAGCCCACCTCTGAGACAGTTCAAAAGACCCCGATACATGTTTGAGCGAGGCAACCACTAACTTCCTGTGGAGAACGGGGGCTGGCAAATGCACAACGCTCTACCTCTGTCTATAAATATTTTATCAGCCAGAAAAATACCACACTAACTGTCATCCTTTCTGATTTTACAACTGTGGAAAATAGAAAACTGAGGCTGAAAAGATTGACACAATGTAATGCTCCCCAGGGCAATGCTGAAAGTGGATTGAGTGGCACCAAATGATTAAGGAGAAAATAGAGTCCAAGACCAGTGTGGAGTGTTGGCTTGTGGAAGGTGATGGCCCTGAGCCAACTGTGAATACAATCCAAGTTATGTCAGGTTTTCAGTGGTAAAAAATGATTCTTTTGACGCAGGTACAGGACTAGTATCAGACAGCTTCTCAGTCAGGTGGTCTTTATATGGTTTTAACCTCACTGTGTTCTTATAAGAATTTCCAAAAAGCATGGGTTTATAACGTTGATTTAACATTAAAATAACTAGTGATAAACATTAAATGGACATACTCTTGCATCTTCTGTCGTTAAACATAAGAATAACTTGTGACATTAAATAGTGATCCCTAAAAAATAGTGAACAACCTTTGAAACTGTGAAATAAACTGGAAACAACTGTCTCATAAATAAAGGCAATGCACCAAGGGATAAACATTTGCTCCAAATACATTAATAAACATCTCTGAAATAACTAAAATGGTACTGCTTACTTTGCAGATGCTGCTAACCTTCATCTAAAGCAGCAACCTGACCTAACGTACCACTAAGAGGAAATGTGTCTTACATACCCTGACAGACTTTTTAAAACAGGATAATCTTTCACTAAGTGCACTTAGTCAATCCACCTGCACACACATCTCTATGAATAGTATTACAGTAGTAGTACTTTAATAGTGATCGAGGAGGATTGTGAGAACGTGCAGTAACACACAGAGGACATGCAGACCCCACACAGAAAAGGCAACCCTGGTTGTGAGGCAGGAGCGCTAACCTCAGTGCAACCCTAATTATTATCTTGTATTTAATCTGGGTTATACCTTGTAGATTAAAATCATTGTGCTTTCTTATTGTCCCTGAGCCACTGCACCCCACAATTCTTTGTGGCTCAGGAGGTAGAGCAGGGCCTCCAATAACCAGAAGGTTGGCGATTCATATTCCCACTCGCCCCAGTTCATACTGTTGTTGTGTCCTTGGGCAAGACACTTCTCCCACCTTGCCTCCAGTGTCCATGGTGTATGAATGTGTGTGATTGTGGGGGCTGTTGACCCGTGTGTATGGCAACCACGTCTGTCCATCAGTCTGTCCCAGGGCAGCTGTGGCTACAGAGGTACAGGAGCGTCCCACCACATTGTGTGACTGTGGAAGTGTTTGTGTGTTTTTGTTTTCTTTCTTTTTGTCTTAGGGACAGGAGATGGATGGGCCTGAGCTCCTGAGTCCGATTGGTCGAACAGTTCATCTCAGGCATTTCTGAATTTTAATTGTGGTTTTGTACTGATACTGTGTCTCTGATTTATTGAATTTGAAAGTACCAAGAGATTAATTAGTGGGACTTTGTTTGCCTTTGTTTTTACACATGTTGCATCATGATTTGATTTTACACTTGTCCCATCATGTTCATTTGTTGTCTTTGATTACATAGATGTTGCTCTGTACGTGAACTGCCTTTGGGGGAAGAGTGGGCAGGAGAATTTTATCCCAGCAATTATAAATAATCCCAGGCTTTTTATTGAATGGTCAATGCTTAAGGCTCTTTCAGCTGCCCTGCTGGGTCTTTGCACCTGCTATAAATATACAATTTAAACATAAGCTAATGTTTTATGTTTATGCTTCATCAGCATAAAGAGGGTGGAATTTTATGGTAATTTCCATTAGTTATTAATTATTGTTTGCTTCTATTCCTGTTCAGGTTGTGTCAGTCCTGCTCATGTCATGTCCTTCAGTTTAATCCCAACACAGACTTGTTATGGGGGTGTGTGAACAATACACCCCCTACCACCTTTACAGCATAATGTAAAAATCTCATGTATCGTTTACTTTTTAAGGAAACTTTATTCTGTACCATTGTTACATGTGTGTTCCTAGCTTCATTCTTGCAGGAATTAAACCTGATTATCCAGCCTAAATTGTACACTGTCTCCATTGTCTCTCTCATTAATCTGAACTAAAAATTCTTAGAACAACGGTACAAAAAAGCACTATACTATGCAAGATTTGTGAGTTTACTGACTCACTAAAATCCATCTTGTTCTGTTTATGGCTATGTATTTTCTTAAGAACGTCTGCCAGTTTGGACCAAGATTTGATAACAAAGCAACTATTTTACCATTAAATAATGTAGACAACATGGCGTTGCCCTGACTGGACAAAATGACGTGGCGTTTGGTGGTTACTGGCAGGTGGTTTATCCAGTCAATAAACAGGCTCTCTTCTGAAGTACATGCCCTTTTGCAAACACTTTCTGTGGAAGTCCTGTCAGATGGTTTAGTCATGTTAAATGTTCTTTGCCTGCATTTTACAATCAGAGACAGCAAAAAAAAAACACAAAAAAAATCTAAAGCCCATGTTTGTGCAGTGTATCAAGATTTATACATACCACACTCCTGAGCGTTTTCAGTGAGTTATGACCATCAGAGGATGCATGCCACACTGTGTGATGAGCAATGTTTGTGACTGTAGGCTACACATGAGCTTTAGTCAACAACACACACAAGAGTGTGAACCTAATCATGATGTGCTCACATTATTAGAAAAAACTAAACAAGAAGTTTGTGACTTGGATCTGCATTTTTACATGCTCACTTTTTGCAGTTTTTACTAAATAAGACTGCCAACTCACTTTCTTCTGCACTAATCATACCATAAGCAGTGCTCATATTCAAATGCCAGTATAAACCTGTTTTTCTAATCATGCAGTCATCTTTCACCTGCACCTCCACTACGTCTACATTATGCACAAACCGTGGAGGGATAAGTCAACCGAGCCAAGCCCTGCACATTCATTTTAACTGTGTGCTGCTCATAAAAACACACTGCTCATCTTTTGAGTTATTCTGCAGAAAGAGACGACTAGTCATCCAGGCATTAATGTCTCATTATGGAGCAAGTCCTTGGTGGCGCTCCTGAAAATGAGCAGATAAACAGACTTTAAGCCATAAATATCTAAAAAAAAAATATATAGGAACTTAATACAATTTTTTCACACAAGATAAAAGCAAACACACTAGTATTACAGTATATGGAACCACTTTTAGAAATGTACTTCACAGTAGATCTTTTTAGTAGATAAGGTTATAAATCAGTAAAATGTTTTTTGAACTCAATAATGGTGACATGTTGATTGCCAAGAGACAGTTGAGTCAAGTCGCAACAAACACTTAAGAAAATACAAGTGTGTGCTACATTAGGCAGTTAGCCCACATGCTTTTTACTGACTGCTGTTTGTTCTGTTCCTCTTTTATTAAAACCCAGAACTCAAGCCCTCTCCTGTACCTCATCTGAATGTGGCCATCTGAACCAACAATCTTTAAGCATTTATTACAGAAATGTCTTCAATAAATCACACATTCCAATGGACATTGAAGAAGCAGTGCATGGTTTCTTTTCTGTGGCACTGCTTCTGTGGCTTCAGACTGGAAACAAGCTGTTCAAATGTAGCGCACACACATTTACAAAATACAACACTTTTTCTTTGCTATTTTGCTCACTATTGAGACAGTTCTCTCTTGTATTGGTTGCATGTACATCGCAGAGTGAAGCCCAGTGTCAAACAAATCAAAACTCCAAATGGGTGCCAAATAAATTAATGTTTTCAACCACAACTGCTTGTTTTTTCTGACATGACAGATGCATTAAGGTTTTTTCTCAAATGTTTTTGTCCACATTTCTTCTGCGCTACACCAACTTTTCAGATTTCAAAGACCATCTGTTCAGAAATTGCGATGCTGAGGAACAAGTCAAAACTCTCGAATGAAGCGTTATCAAAACATCAGCATCCTTTTGTCGTGGCTTTTGAAAGGAAAAACGCCCATTGTTCTTGCCACAGATGTTTTCCACATCGTACGAGCAGCTGGGTTTACTGCTCAGCGTCTTTATGAAAGTGAAATGGATTTTATTCACTCAAAGACAAACTCAATCTCAAATTCATACAATCAAGTGGTTATTCAGGATTTTTGGAGAGCTGTTGTATGTGGTACAGCAAAGCACAGTTGCATGTTTTAGTGTATCTCACTGTAAAACAGATTTTATTTTTAACCAACCTTGGACATTACATAATCTTATGCTTAACTAAATAAATGAGCTGTATATTAGATCAAATTGCATTTTGTCATTTTAAAAATGGTGGTAGAACTTCATAAATTGTTTTACAAAATGATAATTTGAAATTAATTGAAATGAATAAGCAGCACTAAAATGCCAACGTTACACTGGCTATCCTGCATATTGTGCTTTTAATTCACTTAGGGATGTTAAATTGTACTTAATTTTAGTGAATAATTATACACAATGCACATATTATCACATTGTCATATAATAAATGTAGGTCTTTGGACTGAGCTTACTTACTGACTTATATGCAGTGGTCATTTATCATGTAAACCATGGGCAGTACTTGCACAATACTGCTGTAGCTATTACAATATTAAATCATTAAGTAACTCTTATTTTACAAGCATTACAGCGTGGCTCTGCAGATGGTCTGTGTCTGTGAGTAACTGTCATGACCTTCACTTTAGGGCCCTACTCTCCACTTCCTTGGCTGTGTCCGACTCAACACATTACTCACTCTAATAATATATTATATAAAAATATAGTGCACTATGCCATTTTGTAGTGGTGTCTGAATCTCCAGTGACTCAAATGTAGTGTACTCAGAGAAGGTCACTAGACGGGCAAAATAGACCATAATGCTTTGCGATTTGTTGTGTCCAAATGCCTAGTAAAGCTTGGCCTCTGATTATGTTTTTGTCAGATCCTTGATGGTAGCGTCATGTTAACGTTAGTAACGGTACAACAGTCGCTATACTGTACCTTCAAACTTAAAACCAGACCAACTGTGGTCGGGAGTCTGACACTTTGATTGGAGCAGTACAAGATGGATTTTTGTGAATATGTTAATTTAACTTTGGTCTGTTCATTCCTATTTTGTTAAAAAGGGAATTTTACTTTACTTTTTTATTAATAATGATGTTGATAAAATGCATAATTAGGTTTATTTTGAATATAATATATACTTTATATCTTAAAATTGTTTTTGTTGTAAACAATTTTAATGGTTATTAAACGTCAGATACATCATTTAATTCATTAATGACACTGCTGTTTAATGAAATGTCACTTGAAATGTCACTGTCTTTTTTTTTTGGTGTTTAGCAATTATTATTTGCTTCTTTATAAAAAGTGCAACTGGTATGAACAAATGTAGTTATTGTAATGTGTAATGATCATATTTGTTTATTAGGGTAATTAACATTGAATTTAATGCATCTCAAACAGATGCAGGTTGGAGAGATGTTCTTGCTTTCCACATTAATCGGCGTGTTCATAATTCATGTATCATTTGCACTGCATTTATTATTCATGTAGTCTTAGCATGTGGCAGCAGGCTCCGAGCACTCACGTCTGTCATTCCCAACCAGAGCCAGTGACGTCAGCCAAGCATCATTGTTTCTGTGTCTCTTTGTAAACAGTGTAGCGTCTACCTCTGCTCATTAAATAAGGTTATTTTTCCCCCTTAAACAAAAGACAGGGGACTGTGTAAATGTCTGATTTAAAGATTATTTTAGTGATATTCTGTAGTATCTGATCACAGGCTGTATCTGGCTCGCAGCCCAGGTGCCCTGTCATCTCTGAGCCAGCTCATTACACAGCGGCACACAGGGCATTTTCATCACAAAGAAATATTCAGCGCTGCCCTCGGATATTTGTTTTTGTCAGGAGATGTTAAAATGTTGGCTCATTAGGTTTCGGTGAAATCTGTTTAAACTGAAATGAGACATTTTTCTAAAAGTGTTCTGGCAGCAACAAAACAAAAACGCTATAAAATTACAATAAGCTTAATCAAGGGGAAGCCACTGGGAAGCCACCTCTGTCTCTGAAGAGCAACTTAAGGACAACTACAGCTTGTATTGGCCCTGTTAGTGGTTTTGGATAAGGGAGTTGCTAAAAAGCATTAGAGCGGCATTCATAGCCGCCAAGAACTTATCCTGAGTACTGTATTCTGAAAATCCAAAAAGAAATCTATCAATGTATACATATATATCAGACTATATGACTTTATTAATACCACTAGGGGCAATTAAATGGGACATATGGGACAAAGGGCGCTGCTCTTATGACTGGGCTCAAGAGAAGTGCAAGAAGACAGAGCGTACATCTTGGGCATACTACAGTAAATGGCACATCGACTGGAGTCACACAAGCCGACTTGAAGCCCCGCCCCCTGTGACTTGAGTGAGGGCCGGCGGACGAATAGGGAGAGCTGACCTCAGGCAAGCCTTTTTATTGTGCTTGGTGTGAACTGACAACTTCGCCCTGACAACTTAGCAATGACAGTGGTAGGCCGGCACAGACACCCTAAAGGGGCTCTGCCTCACACTCTCGCAGCAAGTACTGTGTATCTTATGTAAACAAACAAGTGAAAGTGGCTCTGTCAAAATGAAGACAAGTTATCATCAGGCAGTGACAAAAGAGAGAAGAGAAAATAAACTTTTATGTTTTTCAAAAGAAGAAATGTCAAGGGCAATTCAGAGTGCCACACTCACAGAAAAGTGCAAGAAACTGGAGGAAGCACATCATGATATAGATTCAGAGGATTTGGTGCTGAAGGTTAGGGCTGCTGCCTCATTGTGCATCTTCCCCGAGAGAGACACTTGATTACATTTACAAGGAGGAGCTTCTGGATCTGTACAAAAACCTCAGCATTGACCTTTGTCTGCTGCTAACTCTCCCAGTCACTGTTGGCTCTGGGGAGAGATGCTTCTCAGCTTTAAACAACCTCAGGTCAACTATGTCCCAAGCAAGACTTTCAGGACGAGCACTTATTTCAATAGTGAGCAATGTGCAAAGTTCTTTGGATCTTGATGACATTATAACAGTGTTTGCACAAGCCAAGTGCTCAAACGATGTTGTTCTTTTGTTATATTGTATTTATTTGATTATTTATGTTTTCATCTTCATTTAATTTGTTTATTTTAATAAAACAGCGTACAGTGTATATTAAACCAAAGCAGAGATGCTTTTACCAGACTACAGCTTCATCAGCTTCCATCTGTAGTCCTTGGAAAAAAGGGAAGGTGTGGTAGTAACAAACATGCATTTTTAAAAACATTAACATTATATAGAGCAGCAATTTCATTCTCATTAACATCTGTAAAAACATATTTTGTAAAATGCTAAGTTCATACATCACATTTGCATGACAAATGCATCCCATTCAACATTAACATATACTGTATTATGAAGTGCTATGACTCTACAATTACACCTGACGCTGATGCAGTGTCACAGCACAGTTTGGCAAGGAAAGTTGGAGCTCTGTTAGGAGCTTTGATAAGGTTTCTCATTTTCTAAGAACAATTTCTAAGAAGCTACAAGGGTCTGCACAATGTAAAGCAGGTTTAGTGGTCTAGAGCAGGTAGGAAACAGTCTAATGTGAGAACATTTAAAGATAAACTTCATATATTGACAGTTTGACACGAGTACATGAGTTTTTTAAATGTTTATTCTTTCATTGTACATTTTCTGTAATATGTTTGATGCTTAGTAACATTCTTTGGAATTTTCTTTTCATTCACAGTTCCATGAAACAGTCAGTGATCAAGCACAAAAGGTAGAGACTCATTGGTTTTGTAAGAACATGAAGGATGCTGTCATCATAAAATTCTGCTTCCTTCATGATCTCCTGACACATCTAAACACCAGGCAGCGGCTGAAGTGCACTGATGCCTGTTTTCCACCCTGGCTTTAATGTTTAAACCCAAACCTAGGTACAATCACTAATCATAAATTATCTCTAAGACCACATATTTATTTTTATATTTATTCATAGATAAATCTCTCTCTTTGAATTTGTAGACCTGGACCTATGCTTAAGGAAGTCCTAGGACCGGCCAGTATCAGAGTGTCAGCCTCAATGCGCCTCAAATCATTAAGTAAGGACCAGCTCATAGATCAATGTAGGACACAATGAAAAAAGTTGTGGTCATATAACTATATATTAGTTTAGTGATTCACAGGATTGCTAAATCCTAGAAACAAAAACATTTGTACAAAATAGTTTTGAGTTTGTACAGTCAACGGCAGACACTGCTATTTTTTTTTAACACACCCCTTTCAACTAATTGCCCAATTGCACAGCCTTACGAGTGTGCATATCATGAATGTTGGGTCTTGTTTGTTTTCTGAGAATCTACTGCACCTACTGGTAACTTGTTTGCCACGAAGCAATAAAAACTATACTAAAAAACCTGGATTATTCTGGTTAGTCACATTGTACTGCTATTATTTTGAACAATGCTGTAAATACACCAGTACTCTGGTAAAGGTGGGTAAACAACAGTATGAACTGGTGAGAGCGGGAATTGAACTACCAACCTTTCAGAAACATTATCTGCATGAGATGAATGCAGCTCAGCAAAGACTGCCCTGATCTTTACATGTAACTAATCCCTCATCCACATTGGACTGTGAAAATGGATTTAGATGAATTAGACTTAAAAGGTGAGACATTGGCTGTTGTGAACTGAAATTGTGATTACACACATTAGTAAGGGCTCCTCTCTGCTACTTTGGTCTTGTTTCAAAAAGCAGGTTTAGTCCAAACCCAAATAGTAAGTCACTCTGTAAATCATTGTGGTAACTCTTTTCAGCTCGTTCATAAATTAGATGAGTAATCTTTCAGCTAATAGAGTCATCATTGTCCTTTTAATGCAGTGTAAAAAATAAAGCTGTTTGATTTTACATAAAAATTAAATGAATCTGGTATTATTGGCTTTATTACAGGCTTTCCCCTGTGAGTGACTTGTTAATCATAGCGAAACATCGCTGTGGGAGCAGCTGATATGTAATATTCATAGTTATGATTTGTGATCATTTATAGATTTGAGTAGGCTTCCTGTCGCTGCAGCCTGCTCTCTCTCTGAGCCGTAAATGGATAGGAGTAATGTTCAAGAGGCAAATAATTTCAGAGACAATCAAATGTCTCATGTGATTGTTTACAGGCCAAATCAGCTACGCTTCATGTACCGCTGCGCTTCACTACGCACATTATCCTCAAAATGAGTTGGGAGTACGATGTCTTGCATGCATACAGTAAATGAATCTTTTGTTACTGTTGTACTCAGGAGCACATGAATGGAAGTCAAGATCGAGACAAGACTTACATTTCAAAGGGATCGAGACTAAGACTAAACATTGAATATCGAAAGTCTAAAATCATGGAGGAATTATTATTTGGTTAAAATAAACCAGTTTCAGTCTTTGCTGATCTTCATTTAAAATCAAGACCAGGGTCAGTTTAGAGTGCTCTAATAGAGAAAAAACAGCCATTTATTTTGGTATAGCCCAATATCACAACAGTTGCTTCAAATGGTTTTGTATACAGTATAAGACAACCCCCCCTTCTGTGAAGATTCTCAGTCATCAAAGTTAAAGCTCTCAGCTCTCTTATCAGTTGATCTAAGAATTGATAAAGTCTCTTAAGATTAGAGCCGGAACATTTTCACCTTGAAATCTGGGCCCAGATGCTCTTGCTTTAACCTTTTCTTAAACAAAACAAAAAAACTCTGGGAGAACCACAGATGAAGGGCTCAACATATTGCAATAAAACCCATTCTGAGCAGATTTCCATTCATGTGTTTAAACATATATGTTACAACCTAATATTAGGGCTGGGTCAATATGATTTTTTAAGGCAAAACATTGAATAGGGAAAATTTTAACTGAGAAGATATCACTGTAAAACTTCTCCAGTTTATTATTGGCATAAACATAAGAAGAAATATATTAGTTTTGTGTAAATTTATGTTTTAATATGCAAATTAGGCCTTATATACTGATCTGCTAATTTGTATACATTTCCAAAAACAAAATCTGGAAATTGGAAAGGACCAGGTTTTAAATCCCTGGTTCATTTGGTTGACATATGCTCTGAATCAAGCCTTCATCCTTGGTTTGGAGGAATGAGTGGAGTGTGGAGTGGAAGACTGCTTTCAACACACTACACCAGGCCACCATGAGTATCTGATTTGCATTTTTGGTTAAACAATTCCCCAGCAGTCTTTCAGCACTTGGTAAATGACATCCTGAGGGACATGCAACAAGGGACAAGTTCGTCTTTATGTACCTTGATTTAAAGTATTTTGAATCATACAGACCCTTGAAGACTCATCATTATCATGTCAGTCCTCCAATGTCTGCGTGCAAACTCTCTTTTTGTCAAGTCCGAAAAGTGTGAGTTCCACGTCCCGACCATTTAATTTCTGGGTTACTTTGTGTCCCAAGGACAAATCCAGATGGACACATCAAAAGTCAGAGAAGTTTTTCATTGGCCAGTCCCCACCAATTGTAAACTACTTCAGAAGTTCCTGGTAAACCATTTACAAAAGTTTAAATTCTAATATTGCTGCAGATGAACTCTTACATTACGTGTTGTACCAAACCTGCTTTCCATACACTAAAGATTGACAGGTCAGCAGTCTGTGTTTGCCAAACTGTATCTAAACCATCCCAGATTCTCAGTTGCCAAGCAGCGGGCGAAAGAAAAAGTTCAAAGGTTTCTTTGAATTTTTCTGTTTCAACTACAGAGATCAAATGGATCAAGACAGCTTTGTAAAATGTGATAGGCCTCTGCCCCGCAGCTGTAGGGTTGTCAGAAAGTGTGAAGACAGAACAGTCAGATGTGGGGTTTGAAACAAGTTGTGCTGTAGTAAGATGGCACCTGTGCTTGGCTTTGGCTCGGCCCGTAAATCGCCGTCTGTCCAGACTATCCACTCTGACAGATCTGGGCGTGCCCAGAACCCTACTCCGTGTGGGCAGGTCGGTGTGGATCAGCTGCTGATGGCACACATCTGACTGTAGTTTCAATACTGAATGCTTGCCCAGTATCAAATAAGGCATTACAGGGGTTTTATAGATCCCTTAAGTACTTTTAAAAAAATGTTTTTATGTATTTATAAATCAAATTATATTTGAATGTAACCCACTGTTTGGATTTTTGCTCTTTGCCCCCTAGTTTACAAATGTCCTTTGATCCCTCACACCCAATGACAGTATAAGTTCTGGACATAGCAAGCCCGCTTCCGGGTCTGTGCCTACTAGGAAGTAGGGGTTGGCTCCATCAAGCATGACCCCTATTGACATCCATTGAAAAATCTGCGCCAATTACGAAGTGACCATTTTTGTCACAGTCATCATTCTAACGCTGCCGCCTTTCTTTGAACACATTCTTATTATTCTCATAATCATTATATTGATATTTGTCACATAACAAGATATTAAGATTAATAACTGACCTATCAGCTGCCTCCATTCTGCTATGTCGGCCCCCGGGGCGTGGCTGACCTCGCTCCGTCTTGTCCACAGCCCCCTCGGGAGAAGAAGCCGCTGGATATTTATGAACAGAAAAGAGACACGTGGAGGCCTAACTATTTTAAATCAGTGAAGTTTAAGCTTTTTGCTACACCCAAAGATTGTTTTTGGTTAGTCTTTGTTTTCCGAAGTGATTTAAATCACTTTTTCATCGTACAACTGCACTAAATGAACCACGCTCCAGTTTCGAGGTGAGTACATTTTTGTATGTCTTAAAATACTGTCAGAATATATACATTTGTTATACTTTTGTTAGCTGACCCGAAGGTGCTCTCCACCGTTTTAAGGATAGCTTAATATGATACACTGGACCAAACTTGGCAATAATATGATATACGATCATATCTAATCAACGATCATATCGAATTAAGCATAATGCTCTTTTTTTAATTTTTAGTAAGATAAGGCTAAATGTTTCTGACTGAATAATTACTGTGTAGTTTGCAAACACAGTAAATGCCATAATATAATCATAATAATAAAAGCAAACATTTGAAGTGGGCTTAATGTACTCTTTTACAAAGATCTGGGTTGTGTCATTTTGGTAAATACATTTGACACGTGCCTGTTTTATGAAAAAAGATATTGTCCTCTCTCACAGATTTCCTAAAGGTGATGCTGAGGCTGAGGATGATCAGAAGAAAGGCTCTTGGTTTTGATGTGAGCACTTTGAAGAGGATATTCAGACAAAGGAGGGTGTTACATTAAACTACACATTACATTAACCATTACACCTGTAATGCCCTCCAAGCTCTGAGACTTTTTACTCTAGAAAACACTTTCCTTACTCTGCAGTCAAACATCCCTTAAACATTACTGTAGCTAAAGTGCATATGTCAGTTTTATATTTGTAAATTTATCATCTGTAAATCATGACAACAGTCACAGGTAAATGTTTAAGCCAGGTTTTAAACATGACAGACATGACCTCTGACCCAGTACAGTTCACATTAACTAAAGTATTATATTTAGACAAATGTAAGTTCAAATCAAAGTCCACTATTTTCTGAAAAAACAGTTCTTACACACACAGTAACACACAGTGAGCTGTGAATAAAAACTAAGATAAGTGTTTTTTTCTGTGATTAACAGTACATCTCATGTTCAGAGGTGACTGGGCCCAACAGCAAGACTTGTTTTAAACATACGCTTTTACGTTGTTCTCTGTTTTTGCAGAGCTCCTCTACAGTTACCCGTCTGCTGCTGCTTTTCTGTTGGCCCAGTCCAGTCCGGCCCAGTCCAGTCCAGTCAAGTCCAGTACTTTCCAGTCCAGTACAGTCCGGCCCAGTCCAGTCCAGTCAGGTCCAGTTATCGGTCTGCTGCTCTGTTCTTGGACAGTGTGTGTGTGCTCCTGGACAGTTGACATTGCCCAGCCTCGTCTTCCTCAGCTTCATCCTACATCACATCCTGGTCCATCTACAACTTCAGCGTTTTTTAAATAAACTTAAACAAAATAGAATCTCCTTTAATTTATGTGTTTCTAGGTTTGAAGGCATATAAAAACTGTTTTTAAGATCTTGAATCTGACATAATTTATACACTTTGTTTTTAAGTTAAGAGTTAATAATTTGTAAAAATGTATTCATTTCAAAGATAACATGAAACTTTAAATCATTGATTACTATTGTGTTATTTTAGAATGCCATGAGCAATAGAAGTTATTGTGGAAAAGAATCAGAAATCATAAAACATATTTTTTGTGTATTATTAAATTGTAATGATAAAGTAGTGCTGCAAAGATGGAAGGGTTTCTTGAACTTTACAGGTTGCTCCTGAGGTCTTTGACCTGCAGCTGCACAGGTAAGGAAACTGAAAAACAAAAATCAAAACTGGTTTAACTCATATTTACTCCATCTCAAAAATACAGCATCTTTGACTACAATTTCTAAATAACCAGTTTCTTAAAAAGATATGCAACGTGTCTATTTTAAGAAAACATCATTAACCACATATACTAAGATAGCTTTCATACAGAAACTATAATTCTAAATGATCTACTTTATATATTTTTACAACATACAGTTTATAATTACGAGGCTATCTAATGACAGACAATGACAGACAACATTCACTCTCACAGTCATTCACTAGGAACACATTAGAGTTGCCAAATAACCTACACATACATGACTTTGGACGGTGGGAGGAAATGTCATAATTAGGGTATCGTATTTCACCACTCAGTCTTAGAGAAAGACCATATTCTGCCCTAAGTTTCAGTACTGATTATAATTATAAATGATAAAAAAAAACATAAAACATACAAACACAAGATGACAGACTTTCTACCATAATTCTGCCCTTTATCAGTTGAACAAACAAATTATAGCCTTTTATTTAATAGATCTTACTCAGTTTTGGTTTCTTACTATCAATATTTAAAGGAATAATATACAGGATATTGTAAACAAACCTATTCTCTTTATTTGAGTGCTCTCCAGCGAGAGACAGTCTTTTAAATGGTATCTAGTCAAAGATATCCTCAAGTAAAAGTGAAAAGTATGTAATTAGAAAAATGTGAATCTTATATAAGTATGATATATGCTAGATGTTAAGCAAATGCAAAGAATTAGAATGGTTTTCTATAGAAAAAAAGTGAGTACTGTGTAAACTGTAAGATGAAACGCATGATAGACATTTTATTTCTTGGCTGTTAAACTGGAGGTCAGTGTTGCATGTATTTCCCTCTCTCAACTAATTGTTTTTTTTCTTAACAGTAAGTCTGAAGGTTTTTGGTCATCCAGGTCATCTTAATGGAAAGGTTTAAACAAAGGCATCTGGATTTAGTTTTCAAGATGAAGACCTTTCATCTCTTAATTTCAAGAGACTTTATCAACTCTGAGTTCAACTGGTAAGACAGCTGATCTTATATCTGTAGAGGGTAGGGTTTGACCTGAAACTAAACCTGATGGGCCAGGCTGTTCTGGTCTCATAGTTGATGTTGGCTCTGAAAAGACAGTGGGTCTCCTGATGTGGAGTTGTTAAAGGCTCAGGTGAGTCTTTAGTGTCGCTGTTCCATTCAGGTGCTGTTGTTGTTCTTCCTCCTCTGTTTAGAAAATGCTTTTCCATTTCCACTTCTACTTGGAGAGTCCTGTCCTCACAAATAACCACTGCACAGTCTAAGAAAGCCAGGCGGTTGTTTATGGTGTCTTCACGGGTGAACTTGATGTTCTTGTCCACTGCGTTTATGTGTTCTGTGAAGGCTTCTACTTCCTGGGTTCTGATTTTGACCCATGTGTCATCAACATATCTGAACCAGTGACTGGGGACTGCACCTGAGAAAGAGACCAGAGCTCTGTTCTCCACTTCCTCCATGTACAGGTGAGCCACAATAGGGGAGACAGGTGATCCCATGGCACAGCCGGGTTTTTGTCTGTAGAAGTTACCTCTGAACTGGAAATAAGTAGTGTTCAAACATACGTCCAGTAAACTGCAAATATGGTCCGGGGTGAGGCTGGTTCTGCCCTATAGAGATGTGTTCTGTAGTAGTCACATCTTTCCAGCCATGAGCTGCTTCATTGGTGAGTATGCAGGTAAAGAGGGATGTGACATCAAAGAAGACAATAGTCTCATCTGTGTCTAGTTGTAGATGTTTGATTTTGTTGGTCAAGCCCATTGAGTTGATGATATGGTGTTTAGATAATGTGACAGTTATATGCTAAATTTGTGATTTTATTTTTATTTTATTTGGCCCATTTTTCAGAGAATATTAATGATAACACAGAACTTTTTTTTGCTCAGTTATTGTTTGGGTGAAGCCATTTATTGTTAAACCATTCTGTTTACCCTTTTTAAGTCATAATAACCTAAACTAGCCAAATGACCCTGATCAAAAGGTTAGTTGTTATTTAGTTGCATTTTATCAGGCCAAATTCAAAGTGATAACATGCACACACATTGAGACTGTTATGGTGGGACCTTGTTAGCGGCTGGAGGTCAGTGAAATACACCGAGCAATGATACACTGGAATCAAAGAGTTGGCATAGAGCACTGTTGTTCTTTTTCTTTCTCAATAAATATACAAAAAGTGCTAGGTGTAAAAGTGCACAAATGCACTGGCGTCAGGCGGCGCTCCATCCTCTCCAGCAGCATGGACAATCAGACAACTAAGAACCACATAGAATGATTTGAGGCGCCTTAAATACCTCCCCACTAACTGGGTAAAACCAAACCAAACCCCACAGGAACATACATTAACATGAGCTTTTGCTAAAACCCTGTTAATACCCTCCAGATAAATAATCCAAACTATAAACCATATTTAAAACCTTTAACCCTTTACAAACCCTAAAAGCAAACACCTAGTCTTCTTTAAAATCCATAAACCATAAAACACTGTTTAATTTCTCCCCTCTCTATTCCCCTGCCGTGGTCTGGCCCGGAACCTTTTTTATGTTGGTTGTTCCCCGGGGGCCCTTTTAGCCGGACACCTGGAACACAAGGAACAAAGCGGTGAGTAACACTAACACACAGCACCACAACACTTTACACCAAACACACAAGTACACATTTTGCACATTTCTCAATCAGTTCTAATGTTTGTTCTCCCTGCAGACCGGCAGCCATCATCCAAAGCACAGCTCCGCAGGTGGAACTACAAAACAACCAATAAATCATTTCTAAAAACCTATTGTGTGCAGTGTCATTCTTTGTGTAAATTCACATTTGTTTAAAGTGCTGCGTGCTTCAGTACATTTATGTAACGAACTATCTGTTTGTTACAGACACAAACAGGTCTGAATGGCTACTAAAGGTAACCATCTTCACCTGTGATCTGTTTGTTTGCAATCATTGTGTGTATAAAAGGTCAGTAAGTTTCTAGGCTCCTGACCGACCCTTTCATCTTTCATCCAGGGCTGCACTGACGTTTCTGTCTGAGTCATGGGGAAATTAAAAGGATCTGCGAGAAAAGGTAATTGAACTGTATAAAACAAAAGGGATATAAAAATATATCCAAGGAATTCAGAATGACCAGTCTCATTAGTAAAGTGAGGGATTCTGTTGAAACCTAAACAAGGTCAGGTAGACCAAACAAAATTTCAGTCACAAATGCCTGCAAAATTGTTCAAAACACACATAATTCCAGCAGAAATACAGGACTCTGAAAAAAAAGTGGTGTGGCTGTTTCAAGATGCACAGTAAGGAAGCACTTGAAGAAAAATGTGTTGCATGATTGAGAAAGCCATTACTACAAAAATGCCAAAAACTCCCGCTACAATACTCCAACCAGCCTCAAAACTTAGGGAACAAAGTAATTTGGAGTGATGAGACCATAAACGTTACATCTGGGGAAAAAAGTCAACAAAGCCAGTGATGAAAGGTACACCATTTCTACTGGGAAACATGGAGGTGAATCACTGATGTTATTGGGATGTTTCAGCTCCAAAGGCACAGGAAACAGTCAAAAATGATAGCAAGATGAATGCAGCATGTTATCAGAAAATACTGGAGGAACATTATGCACTCATCAGGCCAGAAGCTGTGCATGGGATGTACTTGGACGTTCCAACATGACAATGATCCAAAGCACAAGGCCAAGTCGACCTGTCATCGACTACAGCAGCATAAAGTGAAAGTTCTGGACTGGCCTCAGTCTCTTGAACTTAGTATCATTGAGCCACTCTGGAGAGATCTCAAATGTACAGTTCATGCAACAGCCCAAGAATCTACAGGAACTGGAGGCTTTTTGCCAAGACAGCCGGGGCAGGACAGGATCACACAGCAAGAGGCAAATGTTGATCCAATTGACCTGGGGTCTAACGTAAACCAAATGATGTAGAGCGGGCCGAAGGATTATCCAAATCAGAGCCCACAGAAACGCAGCAGCCTGACTCTGAGTGTGTGTTTAGGTTTGTGAGTGGTCACGCTGCACTGCCCATATATCTTTCATAATCTTTCAAACAACTTCTGGGTGTGGAGAAATGTTTGGCTGTTTGTGGAAAGACTAACTTTTATCACAAGCTAAAAAATTAAATATGTTGTGAGCCTTCGTGTAACCATTGAGTCTGTTGTTTTTTTCAAAAACTCATGACCATCACAAATATATAAAAAGATAAAAAATAAAACACAGATGCGAGTGATGTGGAGTGTGGTGGATAAACCGAATGGTGAAGAAGTTAAGAGGAAGTTGGCATAAATAAATATGTAGATAATAGTAATAATAATAATGGAGGTATCAAAGTTTGAATGACAAAAGAAAAGGATAATAGATTTAGTCGTAGCGATGGTGGTTGTGATATGGATTTATATTTTTATTTTTATTGGATAAACTAATTTTTGGTATAACTTTTTTCTCCTGCTTTATGTGTTTATTTTATAACTTTCGCACAGCTGGCAATTAAAGAAAAAAAACACTAATCTGGACAATGTTATATTTAAAGCTGGTAGTAAATACTAAATGTTTAAAAAGTGCATTGCATCAGAAAGTCTGCTCATGTTGGATGAGCAGACGTTTACAATGCCTTTCATACTTTATAATTACTGTAGGGGTTGACCGATATGGATTTTTTTTTAGTGCTGATGGCCATTTTAAATTTTTTTTCATCAACCTTAGTCAATGACTGATACAGGCTGCCAATTTTCTTGAGCCCATATTTGGAGCCAATACTGCTTTTTCTCCCTTAATTTAAATCATAAAAATAACACAATGATTATAATGATAGGTTCCATTTGGTTAGGTTTTCCATTTGAATGCACAGACTTACCTAGCTGTAGTTCACACCTGCAAACTCAGATGAGACAAAACCACAACATTGCATTTCTATTAATGTAGCCTTTTGCCACAAATGAATGTGTTTTTATTTACAGGGACACATACTCATTACCTTTTAGGCCTGCACACACACCTGTCTACTGGTACTTAAATGACCTGCCCAGCCCTACGTCTTACTCAGTGCAGGAGCAAAGGAGGAGTTTGTGTGTGCAAATGTGTGAGAATAAAAAAAAGAACTGCTCGTTCAGGAGATTTGTTTGTTTGTTTGTGAACGTCACCACTCTAAAGACATCCATGGAAAAAAAGAAGACAACATCGGCCGCCAGAAAGTTTGAAAGTTACTGTTGTCTTGAAGAGCAGATTCCAGCACTCTGATAGTGGGGTAGGGGCTCCCCCACTAGCAGTGCATTCTCCAGTGCATTGTCTGCACGTGAACTGCAGCAACACAGAGCTGCCTGTGTGGACACCTGTCTGTAAATAATGCCAGGGAAACGCAGCAGCCCTGTATCGGCCGATACAAATTAAAAACAGCAAATTTTGGCCTGATATATTGGTCGATCACTAATTACAGCTTCTACATTTGAGAGCTTTCTTCAGCCCTTAACAAAAAGAACTCTAGAGTAATTGTTAAAGTACAATTACTCTAGCATTTTGTCCTTCACGGCAACTCCAAGGCTCTGACCGCATTGAAAACAAAAATGGTTTTGCCAGCCTTACATCACTCCTATCACGATTTGCTTGACGCCAACCAACAGTGCATCTTATGAAAAACATATTTCAAATGAAGTCATCAAATGAGTGGGCTGTTGCATTGAAAGGTATTTAAATGCAAATTTATTAATGCTACCCTGTCAAATAAAATAGTTTTGAGTTAAGAGGAGGATGTGGGCCTAATTATGAATGCACCGTCATAGAAAAAATGTCCATTTTATCTAAAAATTAATCAGGGTACATCTTGAAAAGAGACTAAGGAGTCTAACAAGACTAGCAAGAAGACTAACAAGCTTTTTCAACAGCTACATACAACAAAAAAAATGAGAGCTTGATAATTATTTTGCAAAGATGCAAAATGCCAGAACAAAGAGATGCAGTATTTTTTAAATAAAAGCAGGATGGTGGCAGGATGATGAAGTTACCCTGTGATAAATGGCAGCTAATGGCAGGAAGATGTGATTAAAACCAAGGCAGATTTAAGTGTACAGTAGACATTAACAAATAATCTCTGATGAATAAATGATTGACTTTTGAAAAGTGCATTTGTGGATTTATCCAGGCATTGCTGCAGGTGGAATTTGTATCAGGGCGTGTCATTTAAGGAGGTAGTGAAAAAATTAATTGCACTTGTGAGGTCAAGACATGAACCTATACCTACAGTCTCAGTCTTGTACAGTTATTCATACTACTTATTCATATAGCTCAGTGGGTAGAGAGGCCGACCTTCGACCGGCGGGTGGGCAGATCGATCCCCGCTCGAAACATCCCAAAACATCATAACATCCTGCTCTCCCCCGCATACTGTCGTTGTGTCCTTGGGCAAGACACTTAACCTACCTTGCCTCCAGTGAAGTTCTGTAACACTGGTAATAGTTTAATGTATGTAAAGCGCTTTGAGTGCCTACTACAGTAGGTGGAAAAGCGCTATATAAAAATAAAGATGATGATGATGATGATGATACTGAGGTGATGTAAGTTCAAGAGTGAAAACAAGTTGCAGTTCCACAAATTCAATACAATAGGCTAAATTGCAGCATGTAACTGCTGTTATTCTGTCAAATAACATTATACTCATGTCTCAGACTGCCAGAAAAATAGTTTTGTCTTGTCATTCTAAACAAAAAGCTGGTCCCAAGTATTGGTCTCTGAAATTGAAGGGTATTCTAATCTTGAGGTCTTAAGTAACAGTAAGGAGTCAACTGCTAGTAATTTACTGACCTTACAGCCTTAATTCTTTGATTGTATTCTGTTGTGGTCCATAAGGCACGTTTATATTTTGTTGACTCATACATTTATTTCTTCATGTTAAGAATGAGAATGTGTACTGCACAAGCAGCTGAGGACCAAACGCATGACAGACGAGACAAAATCATAAGCAAGATCTTT